>JAPDVR010000003.1:55622814-55625314 GCA_026230005.1 Gila orcuttii | reverse complement strand
GCCCCACCTTGTGTTCGATCACTTCGCAGGTGTGATTTCATTTGATTTGTCTATTCGTTTTTTTTGTGTATTATTCAAAATTGAATTTACCTTGGTATAGTCAAATAACAAGAGTTCAGTGCATGGACATGACATAGAGTGAATCTCAAACTGTACTGTTTTCGCGTTCTCATTTAATTCACGTTTATGAAAAACACCCCTGAAAAACGGTCGGTTCTCCACACAATACCGACTGTGACGCAATAGTCGGGATCATTAATATGTATGCCTCCACAAATTTGCATATGCCAGCCCATGTTCAATGACAAGCGGAACTGCGCAGTCGAAGCATAGGAAGTTTTGCAGGGGAAGATACAATCGAGACTCATAGGGAAAATGGCAGACCATGGCAATAAATGTTATGTCCCAGGCTGTGCAGGAAATGTGACTACTTTTCATACCCTTCCTTCAGAAAAGACATGTCAACAGGAGTGGTTGATGTTTATTTACAATCGAATACGCAAAACTTTAATTATAAACTGTTAGTTTGCTCCGCGCATTTCACCTCGGACTCATTTACAAATCTGGGACAATTTCAAGCAGGCTTCTCTAAGCGTCTTTTACTGAAGAAGGGAGCAATTCCAACTGTAATCCCGCAAGCGGTAAGTAGTGATCTTATTAACGATGATTTACACTGTTATCTGATCCAGCGCAACACCATAGTACAGTAACATAATACTCCAAGTAACGAGTCAACGTATAACTAGTGTGACAAAGTGTTTATGCTGAGGATTAATATTTATTGCCTGTGTTGTTATATAATTGTAAAAAATAATACAGTAGAAACAGATGCAAATTCCCTTTTGTGAAATAATTTAACTTCGATTTCATCAACAGCACGTCAGGGGCTAACTACGTTACTTTATTTGCTCATGGATAATGTTAGCTCACTGGATCCTTCTAGCTAACGTGACAATCTCCACCACCATAAACTGAAGCTAGATTAATTTGACAAGGCTTCTAACGTTAGTCCATTTGTTAATCTTTTACATTTGTGTGAACTGACGATTAATCCCTAATCACAATAGAACAGCGGAGTAGTAAAAAAGACGACAATGACTATATTGAATGTCTTCTTCAATGTACTTTGGTTGGCTAAATAAATCGTCTTTAATAGGTTAATTTAATGTAAATACGTTCCAGTCAACACATTCACGCGCTACACAATTCGCTGTTTTTTAGTCTAGATTCAACTTTGAAAACCTGTCATATTGAAATTATACGGTTAGTTTATAATAATTAACATGTTTTACCATGTTACAAATAAAATTGTGAGTTAATGAGTAAATCTAATTCTACTTAACGTTTAGATAGAAGTTCTAGCATTGACGTGACAGTTGAGTTCTTGCTGAAAAAATAACAAAAAAAACGTACCACTCAGAAGCGTCCATTTGTAATCTTGAAACAAATGGTTGTTCTTCAAAATCGCCGTCTTCATCAGATACAGGCTCAAACATGTACGGTCGAACACCTGATCTCTCCATTGTCACGCTGGACATCAGGAACCTATTTGCTGACGCTCTGAGCTACTGTAATGAGCCCGCAGTGAAACAGCCAATCAGTGCAGAGCTCTTCATTACTATTCATGACCCTTCCAAATAAGGTAAAAACAGACCATTTCATTCTAGGGGCAATTTCTAGAGTTGAACATGGACCTGTAAAACCATTTCTGGACATTTTAAATGACCTAAAATATGAAATACCCTCTATTTAGATATCAAATACCAAATTTAAATATTATTTCAAATCATTATAGGGCACCTTTAAGTGTGTGCGTAGTGTTGAATTGAAATTGTTTTGTTTTATTTTATTATTATTATTAGGGTTTGTTTATTAACCAACTTGTTTATTTTGTGTTTTGTGTTGGTTGTATCATTTCTTTGTCTTGCTTTACCTTGATACTACTCAATTACGGAGTTGATTAATTGTGGTTTATCTGTTTTTTTATTTGGTTGGTGTTGAGTGGGTTTAAATAATTATTGTATCGTTGGGTTTGGTTGGTTTGAAGTGTTGTGATTTTGTATTTATTTTGCTTTTATTATTTGAGCGGTGAAATGTTTTATGCAATGACATGATACCAAAGAAAGAAGCCAACTTGTCTAGTATATTTTTTTTCTGTGAATTGTTTTTTGTTAGTATATTGTTGTGGTCTGTGTTTGGCCTGTGTGTGGGTGGCCGACCCATGTGAATCAACTAAACGAAGTCCATTGGGCTGATTCATTCACATTGATAAACTCGAAAAATTAGAATATCGTGCAAAAGTTATAATTTCGATGATTATGGCTTACAGCTTATGAAAACCCCAAATTCAAAATCTCAGAAAGTTAGAATATTAGGCTACATGAAATCAATAAAAAAAAAAAGGATTTTAAATACAGAAATGTCGGCCCTCTGAAAAGTATAATCATGCAGATAGAGAGATAGATATATATAGAGATATATATAGAGATATATATAGAGA